>JBAMAX010001224.1:0-21374 GCA_037043745.1 Chymomyza amoena
TAAGACATTACTATAGAAAATGTAAACAGTAAAAGATTTTTGTAGTTGTCTATATAAAATCTTAGCTGTAACTATGTATTAAATAAAATTTAATATTATACTTTATTTTTATATATTTTACTAAGATATTCCTTAGGACCTCTCGTGACCTAGAGGTTTTTGCTCAGAACCAAAATTTAATGTATTGGAAACGGATTGGGAAACAAACCAAGGAGTTGAACGGCTAGTGTCCATATACGTCTAAGCGCATTTTTGAGGACCTCTTAGTAGAGTTGGTATAATGTAGTATTATCTAGAAAAAAAATCATTACGAAAGATGAAATCTTTGCTGACTATTTACGAATTTTCCTGTAACGCGTTTTGGACTGGCAAATAAAACGAACATGTAAGTATTTCTCTATTATTATATTATTTCGTAAGTTGTAATTTTTTAATCCTATTTTGGATTTTTTTTTCGAGAATTACAATTTGGTTCAAAAACGTAAATGGCTTGTTATTTATAGAGTTTAAGCCGTCAAAGCAGTCAGTTCCGCGAAATTGGTTTATTATGTATTTTTTTAAATTTAATTTTGGCAAAAATTTTAAAACTAAAATATTTTTATGATTTTCAGTTTTCTTCTTCTTTCTTTTCAGGGGTCTGGCGGTCACTCAGAATGCATTATTACGGGCAAAATTTGTAAATGAGAGTGGGACTAAAATAAGAAACTGGAAAGAAACAAAAAAAAAAAAGAATGCGTAATGTGGATAAATTTTACCGTGTTCCCTGGACAACAGAAATTTCTCTTCCTAGGCAATCATAAAGCAGTAATATATCGATTTCTACCCTTTATTATACTTTACTCTATTGTTTCGGATCCAAGTCACCAAAAGGGCCTAATACGGATAAGCAGCGAAATAATACCTACTTTTAATTCTAGATTCGACAAGATGTATTTTACAAAACAATTTTATTATATTCAAAAAAGAATATTTTTATTTCCATCTCCTACTTTCTAAAAATTTTATAAAATAATAAAATTTTATTAAATTTCTAGATCGAACTCTGTAATTTATAATGGCCAGCTTTAAGCAAAACACATATTATAAAAGTAAAGCAAGATTTTAAAGTAATTTAATTTATCACATAATAAAAATTATTCACAATTTTACTTTATAAAATTTTTAAATCTTACTTAGTAATTTGTAATGGGTAGCTTTAATTAAAGCACATATTATTGTATAAAAAAAAATGGTTAAAAATTTACAAAATAATAAAAATAAACATGTTACAAAATTTTATAATAATTATTATTGTTGAACTATTATAAATATAAAGAAAATTATTGAACTAAATTTATCAAATTAATAAAACAAACAAACTAAACTTGTTAGTAATAATATTTGATTATGATTTTATAATTATTATACCCTGTACCATATGGTACTAAGGGTATATTAAGTTTGTGCAAGCCGAAAATGTATGTAACATATAGAAGGAGACGTCGGAGACACCCCAAAGTTACCTAAAATATGATCAGGGTGAATAGAGAAGTCGATATACCCATGTCCGTCTGTCCGTCCGTCTGTCCGTCCGTCCGTCCGTCTGTCCGTCCGTCCGTCCGTCCGTGTGAACGCCTAGATCTCAGAGATGGTAAGAGCTAGAGTTACCAAACTTTCACATTAGATCCCATATTATTCCATAGGAGGCAAGTTAATTTTATTTTTTTGATATCGGGGATAAATTATATAGCTCCCATGGGGTGTTTGAGACGACCTCGACAAAAAAAAAGCGTTTTAGATGAATAATTCGTTTGTTTATGAAGATATCGTAACCAAATTTGGTATTCGAAAGTTTTTTATAGTTTCCAATCACTGTGCCAAATTTGATCGAAATCGGTTGACTATATCATATAGCTCCCATAGGACCGATCGGACAAAATAACTTTTTTAAAGAAAAATTCGCTATATTTCGTTTTTTAATAAAGATATCCTAACCAGATTTGGCGTTTGGAAATTTTTTAGACCACTTAAGCAATGTGCCAAATTTGAACAAAATCGGTTGACTATATCATATAGCTCACATAGGTCCGATCTTCCGAAAAATCGATTTTTTAACAAAATTTGTTGTGTTTCGTTTGTTTGTTAAGATATTGGGACCAAATTTGATATTCGTGAGTATTTTAGAGTTCCTAAGCACTGTACCAAATTTAATCCAAATCGTTTGACTAGATCATATAGCTCCCATAGGACCATTCGGTCCAAAAACACGTTTTTTATACAAAATTCGATGTGTTTTGTTTGTTTGTAAAGATATTTGAAATAAATTTGGCATTCATAGCTTTTTTAAGGTATTTAAGCACTGTGTCAAATTTTATTGAAATCGGTTGACTATATCATATAGCTCCCATAGGAACGATCGGTCAAAAAAAAAATTTTTGCTTAAAAATTCTTCTGTTTTTGGTTTTTTGTGAAGAAATCGGACTTTATTACAAGCTAGTGGTACAGGTATCCTAAAGTCGTCCGCGCCCGACTTTACGTCCGCCATTTTTATTAATATTATTGAAATATCAAAAAAAAAATAAAGCAAATTGTTTAACTAACTTACTTTATCAAATAATAAAAATAAATAAGCTAAAATTGTATGTAAATAAATAACAATATTTTATTATAATTTATAATTAATATTTTTATTTTTGAAATAAAAACAAATTCAAATATCTTAAATAAATGCTGTTTTTATTTTTAAAAAAGACAATTTTGTTTCAGTTGCTGGAATTTGCTGTTAAAAACCTATTGGAAAGTCTAAAACCGTTACTCAAATTCAAATATTTAAATTTACTGCGGACGATTTGGCAAAAAAAAAATAAAAAATTTGAATCGATTTTCGCTAATTTTTGACTCTGAACGGATTTCAGATACCAGGCGAACAGAAATCATAAGCAAGCGGCTGCAGAATACAAATTTTTCTAAAAGTGTCACTAAAAGTATGCCACACTTTTTTTCAAAAATAATATTTTTTTTTCAAAATTTTGTAGCATACTTTATGTTGCTAATTTAAAGTTGCCTACTGAATTTTCTGCATTTCTGTTCGCCTGGTAGTTCAGATGCTTTGAAGACCATTTTGTATGGAAAAATTGCAAAATTAAAATTTTATTTTTTTATTTTTTAGATGTTTTCAGATTCAGCAGTGGTCGGCAAAATATTTAGTACATATACATATACAATTTTTTGCCTTTTTAGCGTCTTACTTTGGTGGGTTACAATTTTATTTTTTTTTGTAGTTTTTCACATGTAAAATTGTATAAAATTTTTTCGTACTGCTGTTTTGGAGCCGTCCAATCTCAAGGTCATTGGATTTAGCAATCTAATTAAAACTGCAATTTCCACAATCCAACTAAAAACTTCCAATTTAAAAAAACAAAAAAGGTTTTTTCGTTTTAATTATTTATTTATTTAAATAAAATTAAATAGTTATTACAATCCTTTTAATTGTGCTTCTTAGTTTCTATATATAACTAACGTTTACATATTTAAACAATTTTTTTTTTTAATATATACAAATTGTTAAACTAACTAAATTTATCAACTAATATAAATAAACAAGCTAAAATTGCAAATAACAATATTTTATTATAAATTGTATAAATATTATTATTTTTGAAATAAAAATAAACTAAAAAACTTAAAAAAACATGGTTTTTGTTTTTAAAAAAAAATATTTTGTTTCAGTTGCTTAGCTCTAAAAATTCATCAAATATTCTGGCTGAAGGAATCTACCGAAAGAAACCGTTACTGAAATTCAAATATTTAAATTTACTGCGGACGATTTTACAAAAATAAAAAAAATTTGAATCGATTTTCGCTAATTTTTGACTCTGAACGGATTTCAGATACCAGGCGAACAGAAACCATAAGCAAGCGGCTGCAGAATACAAATTTTTCTAAAAGTCTCACTAAAAGTATGCCACACTTTTTTTCAAAAATAATATTTTTTTTTCAAAATTTTGTAGCATACTTTATGTTGCTAATTTAAAGTTGCCTACTGAATTTTCTGCATTTCTGTTCGCCTGGTAGTTCAGATGCTTTGAAGACCATTTTGTATGGAAAAATTGCAAAATTACAATTTTATTTTTTTATTTTTTAGATGTTTTCAGATTCAGCAGTGGTCGGCAAAATATATAGTACATATATCTACATTCTGAACATTCTGTGACGCTGTAACGATTTAGTTCTTATCCTCTTACTTTGGTGGGTTACATTTTTTTTTTGTATTTTTTCAAATGTAAATTTGTATAAAATTTTTTCGTACTGCTGTTTTGGAGCCGCCCAATCTCAAGGTCATTCGATTTAGCAATCTAATTAAAACTGCAATTTCCACAATCAAACTATAAACTTCCAATTTAAAAAAAAAAAAATGTTTTTTCGTTTTAATTATTAAAAACTATTTTATTTAATAATTAGTACTTAATTAAAATTTAAATTTTTGTGAGTAAAGTTTGTCTTCCGAGCCAAATTCGCCATAATCTTAAGCATCCTAGTTTAGGATAACTAAATAGAAAGAAATGTTCGAAGACTTGAAGATTGAGAAAATCGGGCCTAAACTGTGGCTAACATGTTTTGCCAAAATAACAGTTAAGTGAAGGGAATAAATCACTTCAAAGTCGAAAGTACCCCATCTTTATCATGTATAAATGCCAAAATCTTCAAAATTAAATTTACTAAAAAATAGTAATCGTTATGTTTTAAATATTCCAGCTACAGTCGTGTCGGGATATAGTGAAAAAATTATTGCAAGGCCTGTTCACAGTATCAAGGCTGTTCACTATATCAAGGTTGAGATTTTATTGTTTAAAACTCATTTTATTTGTTCAAAATTGACATTTGTGCAAGAGATCATTAGAATATATTTGTAGAAGATGAAAAGGTAAGCAAAACAAGCAATAACGCCAAGAAACAGCTGATTAAGGGGAATACCCGCTTTCTTTTCTGATTCTTTTTTGTGTTTTATCTTTCGTTTCTGCTTAAAAATGCTTTCAAAATTTGGTTCACTATTTAGAGGTTTTCCATTGTTCCCTAAGTAATGTACTCTATGTTACAAATTTAGGTGTTCACTGTATCGAGATGTTCACTATATCCAGTCACGACTGTATTATTGTTTTCCAACTTTGAGTACTATTTATTTAAAGTGAAAACTTATACTTCATAAAAATTTTCTTTACCAGTTTTAATATTATTCTTATGTAAAGTATAACCTCAGTTTGTTAAGTAAATATATTTTTTATTTTTACATTTAATGGCCATCAGCATGCTAAAAACTGCCTTTAAAAAATACTACCAGCTGCTTTTTCTCGCACTGCCTAAAAGTATGCAATACTTTTTATGCTGCCAATCAAAAGTCTACAGCGAAAGCTTAACGCAAAAGCACAAAGCGAAAGCCACACGAAGCTAAAAACGAATGACTTAAGCCACAAACTCGCTGCTGATCGGTCGCTCGGTAACAACAACAACAAGACGAACAAGCGCAGAAGTAGAATAAGCAAAAAAAAACAACAACAACCAGCATTAAAGAAGTGACAGCAGAAACCACGAAAAAAAAAAGATAGTGGTAACAGAGACAGGCAGCGACGCTGGCAGCGCAGCGCTTGAAAAAGAAAGTGCAAGTGGACGCGGATGCTTGAGTATTCCGTCAGCGCAACTGGTTGTTGTGTGTGTGTGTTTGTATGTGTGCGCTTTGTTCTTGTTGTTGGTGTTGGTTTTGGCGTTGGTGCTTTGGCTATGACTGTTACTCACGTTGTTGTTGCTGTTGTTATGGCAGGGAGCGCGCGCTGCTTGAGGCCAAGACCAACCACAAAAGCCAAGTCCAAGAGCGTCGTCGTCGTCGACGCGCTGCGACGTTGGCGTTGGTTTTGACTGCGCTGCTGCTGGTTGACCTACTTCCATGTACAATCAGAATGTTTCATGTTTCGATTTTATTATTTTATTTTCTGTCGCTTTGTGAGTGTATTTGTGCGAGTGTGTCTGTGTGTGTGTGTGTGTGTGTGTCTGCTGGTGGACGCTGGTCTAAGTATATTTTGTATGTTTGTGTGTTTGCGTGTGAAGTTACTTTTTCTTTTCTTACCGCTTTACTGCTCTCAATTGTTCATGCGCCTCGCTTCAATTCCAATTTGTTGTTGTTGTTGTTGCTGCTGCTGCTGTTGCTGTTGCTTAGGCCTATGAAAGATACGCGCGTATCCAACAGATACGCGTCACAGTCAGACAAAAGCTGCAAGAACAATTTCATGCCATGACTTTCGAAAAATTGTTTTATATTTCTCTTGTTTTATTTTTTTCTTTCGGCTTTTTATTTTGTATACATTGTACATATATATTCATCAATGCTTTCTTGTTGCATTTGCAAGAGACACAGAAGATCGCACAACTATCAGTATCAGTTACTTTCGGATTCTTATTTGATTTGATCAGAAAATATCAGGCAAAAAGTATGTATAAAATGGTATATATCGGTTATATGTATTTACATAATCTATATGATTTGTAGTTGCTAGAACTCTAAAAGTTGTTGCACAATTTAGGGAGATAGGAACTTTACATTGTGAAGGCGGACCTAGTCAACTTAGATTTGATTTCGGTATTGAAATAGATACATAATACTTGATTGAGTTTTATTGTTAAGCCAACATCGAAAGCCGAATCAAAGTCCCAAACTGCCTTTAATATATTTTCACTTAATTGAATTTCCGGAATTTAGAGCGAATTTCATTGAATTTAAATAAGAAGACTTTTTTATGGCTACGTCTGATTTAGGTTTTTAAATAAAGTTTTTTTTTTTTATATATAAATATTAGGGACTTGATGCAAGACGCCTTAGACATAGCTTGGGAATGGTGTAAGAAAATGGGACTGTCAATAAATCCTACAAAAACCACCATAGTCTCATTTACAAGAATAGGGCCGTTTCATATCCCCACATCTTCTATATATATATAAAAATGAGATGCTGTACGTTTATGATCGCATAACTCCGAAACGGCTGGACGAATTTGCCTATTTTTTATATTGTGTTTGTTATAGTGTGTAGAAGGTTTATAGCACAAAAAGTTTTGAGTAATTTGTAAGAAGGGGGCTGCCACCCCTAACATTCTTATTTAATTTTTCGACAAGTTTTTTTTTTGTGGCATTGCGTACATTGTCAGATTAACTAATGCTAATGTCTTACGTGTTACGGCTGCTCTGATGAACGCGTTGAAGAATTTCAAATATGATTTTTGCGTTTGTTAGAAGTTGTCAATACGGAGGTTTTAAACCTATTACAATGGGTATTTTGTGTATTGGTTCGTGAGATATGCGCATTTTTGTGAATATCGTGAATAGCGCATAGTAGAAAATTGTTAAACACCGGTTATTGGACATTAAGTGCAGATAGAAGATTAGTCGCAAAGGGGTTGAAATGTAGTTTCTGTAGGGAATGAATTTATTAGAGATGCTAGCTCTTTTAAGAATACTTAAGTTTGTCCATACGGCTTTTTAGAGAGTCATTAAAGTCAACTAATCCAAAATCTTATGATTGTCTAGATAAGCTCTCTAGATGTTTATACACTTTAAGAGTATTCAAAAAGTTTGGGCAGGACAACGTCTGCCGAGCTCACTAGTTAACAATAAATGAGACAGAGGTACCCCTAAAAGAGAAAATATCTAGAAATTATCCTGTATAAAAACTCACTTGGGGCGCACACCTTGATTCTGTAATCACGAAGGCCAAGAGAAACCTCCGGACTACGAAACAACTTCTGGGTAAGTCCTGGCGTCTGAGCACCAAAATGACGTTCAGGATCTACACCCGAATGGTCAGACCCTTCATACTATATGGGGCATTGGTGTGGAGGGAGAAAACCAAACAAACCACAGCTATATTAAAACTGAGTAAACTACAGAGGCTAGCCTGCCTAACTATCACAGGGGCAATGGTGGAACCACCCGAACTGCTGCCATGGAAGTACTACTAAATTTACAGCCGCTACACCTAGCAATACAGGAAGAGACGGCAATGAACTATCAATCCACTTTAAAGAAAAATTCAAACCAGAAAACCTGACTGGTCAGCTACAAATCCTTACGAGGGTCGGCAATGTAATAGGCATGGCCTAGGCTAATGACCATACAGACACAGTACTCCAATTTACCAAGAGATACAAAGTCATCAAGAAAGGAATGGAATTCTAACCCAATCTGGTTACATGACGACTCAGAGAAATGGTATACAGATGGATCAAAAATGCTCCAAGGGATAGGAGTAGGAATAGTGGGCCTCAGCATACAAATCAATCACCTTAAGCAATTACACCGAAATTTTCCAAGGGGAACTGCACGCAATACTGGAAACAGTTGAGCTTAGTTCTAAGAGAGGACACAAGAGAGTTAAGATCAAAATACTCTCAGATAGTCAATCAGTCCTTCAAGCACTAAAGAGCTACACATTTACTTCCAAAGTCCTTATTGAGTGTAGCAATGCACTCAACCAACTCTCTCTGATTTGGGTGCCCGGCTATGAAGGACATGAAGGTAACGAAAAGGCGGACCTTTACGCCCAAAAAGGGGCAGAAAAGCTATTTATAGGTCAATCTCCCCGTTTTGGCTCCAACAAAAACCATATAAAAAATGAGACAAAAAAATTGATTCGACAAAAAGTCCCAAAATATTGGAATGGCCTTGACGGCCTCAACCACTCCAAAAATTCCTAAACTTTAACTCCAAAAGAGCGAACATTACGAAAACCCTAGGCAGGAAAAGTCTCAAGACAACCTCTGGAGCACTAACAGGCCACATCGTCTGCAACAAACACCTGCACAGAATAGATATATCAGATTCGATTCACATGCAGAATCTTCTGTGATGAGGAAGAGTCAATGGAACACCCGATCGCAAACTGTTAGGCCTAGGTTCATATCTACTAGAACATGAAGACCTTCCAAAGTTCCCTGTGAAGAAGCTGGTCAGTTTTCACGACATAATGTATAAAAATAATTCTCTGTTAGACCCCTTGGATGAGGGGCATAGGGGATCTCTATTAATAACTGTTCGAACAGAACAGGGACCCTACAGTTTATAGCCGAATCCAAACGGCGGTGTCTTTAGGGGTGCACAATAAATCAAACTGGTTGCATTGCATATAGGCCTTTGCCTAACCCTCAACAACGATTACAACTTAAGAAGTTCTTATTAATATAGATAAGCTTCTTAGTACAAATGGTTTGTAGCCAAGCCCAAGTTCTTGACGAGCTTTAAGTAATTAGTTTAAAAAATGTGAAATGTTCCCCTCACCATCCCAAAAGTATCTCAAGTAAAACACTATTTGTACAAAAAATTAAAACTAAAGAACTTTTGCGCTTGTTCGGTTTAGTTTTGGCTGTCAGATTTGTGCCTTATCTGCCCATGCTGTGCGTGATGTATCTCCGTATCTGTATCTGCATTTGTATCTGTATCTTTTGTTGTTGTTGTCGCAGCAGCAGCGGCATCAGCATGACATAAACTTTCGATTGTCTGTCGTCACATAACTGTTACTTGCTTTGCTTTATTTTCTCCAAAGTCTCGTTCTTTGTTTCGCATTGGATTTTATTTCTTATTTCTCATTTTTTTGGTTTTGGTAATTTCTTTCTGTCTCAGTCTCAGCCGCAGTCAGTCACTTTGGTTTTTGGGCTTAAATGGGTAATTGGGTCAGAAGAGTCTTCGTCTCCGTCTCCGTCTCAGTCAGCAGCTGCTGGCCGCTTTCGGGAAAAGCTCTTTCAAACTCATTTCACTTAAAATTCTTTCTTGGCTTAATGTGCAGCGTTTATTTTTGGTCTTCTTGAGTATCTCAAGGTGTTAGTCATGCAGCTAGAGAGGCTTGGTTTGCTTTGGCTTTGGTTCTTTACGAGATTTTATGAAATCCGAAAATTTAGCTCATTTCACCCAATTTTACTACTTTCAAGACACCCATAAAAGTATCTGTGTGTATCTGTGTGTATCTGTGCGTAGCTGTTTGTATCTGTGTGGCATCTTTTTTGGTGTTGGTTCTACCCGCTGCTTCACTTCTTCTGCTTCTTCTTCTTCTTCTTCATACATATATGTATTACCGTTGCTTCTTTCGGTTTTTTCTTTGCGCTGCTGGTTAATAATTTTATGTTAATTATTAAAAAGTGAAAATAAGGTTTCGGTTTAGTATCTTTTTTTTTTTGTAGGTCTTGTAGGTCTTGTTTTGGAGCAGCATCAATCATCAAAAAAAAAGAAGATAAAGAAGTAGTCATATGTCTTTATTGACTTTTAGGCGGCTCAAGTTTGTTGCCTAAGTCTTTTGATTTGCTCCTTAGAGACAAGTTAAACATAGCAAACCCATCTTCAATGAGGGGGGTATTTGTTTGAAGTTTAAGATACATATATTTAAAAAAAAATATATTCCGTTTCTCATTAGCTGCTATGTAAATTGCAGTTGGCCCAGCTGATTAGGCCCAAAAGCCAGCGACTAAACAAATTTATTGGAAATTTTGATATGCTTATAATTAATGGTTACATTTTAATACACTATAAACATAGGATCGAGTGTGTTTTGGACTTGTGATATGATTTTAAGAGGGATAAAGAAGCAGGTACATCTGAAACCATAGGTTCCTTGTGAAAGAATTAAACCAATGGAATCGAAAAGAGGTACTTCTGTACCGAACTACTTATCGAAGAGCTTATAGAACTCTTATTTATAGCAACAGTTCCCATTATCTGCTGCACATAGTTAAAGTTTGTCGCATCATATACGTAGAACAATTTTAATGTTTTGAATGCAACTTGGTAGATCTTATGTTTGTCCATAGTAGGATACTTTCCCTGTTCCCAGTGTGAATATTACCGTCTTCGACTTGGGTCCGTCAATCCGTTTAAAAAATTCCAAGTCAAATTAAAGTCTTGGAGACCATTAAATATATATTAGATACTAGCCGGCCTCCGGCACGCTCGCTTCGCTCGCTCGTCTAGAAACACGTTGACTATTTTCTAGATGAACTGCTAAATGGACAACGGTTGGGTGTCGTTCGTGAATTTTGAATGAGAAAATTCGCCATATTGCCTCGTTACTGCTAATGCAACGTCCTATTTGATATTGTGAAATTTCGTCATTCACATTGTCGGCTCTCACACCAAAAATCGCCATATCGCTTCCCTTATTGACGTATTTGCAGATATATTTTATTGATTTTACTGAGTTGCAATACTCGACGTTAATGTGGGCTATATACGTTTTTGATAATAATGGCGAAAATGGAACAACCCAAAGATTTTCAATTTCAATTTCTTGATTTTGCACTTTGATTGTGGTCGATCTGCCATTGTCTTCTGTTGATCTACGGCGATATAATGGGTATCCATCGTAGCCCGTAGCAGTGTCCAAAGTCAATGCCCTTGGATATCTTTTGGAGCATTTGCCGTCGATCATGCATGGTGAAGTTGGGTTAAGCACACCATATGGTCAGTGGATCATATTCTTTGTGATAACCTCGAACAATTCTGGATCATTTGTTTGAACTGGGATTTCCGCCGATATCACATCATCAATTTCTTGCGGTAGTATTTTCTGAACCAACCAAATCAAAATGTGCGCATGAGGTAATCCTCTCTTCTGCCATTCTACCGAATACATCCAGTAGCGAACCTCTCCGAATACACTGCTTTTGATAATAAGCAGGCCTGCTGTTTCATTGGGAAATTTCAGTGCTTGGCACTGGTCACATACCTTGTTCATTGTTCCAATTACAACAGATTGACGCGAGCTATAATCGGTCGTATTGTTACATTCGAATGCAGCTCTGTGCAGATTGGATGCATTGCGCATTTGCCTGAATGTTCTTTGGATTAAATTCTGTTCTGCATGGATTTCATCTGATTGATTCTGATAATCCCGATTTCGTCTCATTCTCATTCGAGCATTCATATTGTATTCATCTCGTTCTTCTGTTGTATGAGCAGAATGTGATCTTGCTTCTCTTAATCGATTCAACTCATTCCTTTGTAAACGTTGTTCCTCAGCTTCAGCTGTTCTTCGGGATGATTGCAATTGAGTTCTACGCGAACGTCTGCCAATGTTACGTCTTTTTGGCGACATTATGTGCAAATATTGATCTGATTATATGTATTTTACACAGAAATCAAAACATGAATCGTTTATAATTTTTGTGTTTCCTTACGACAATAACTATTAACTAAAAAATATTAGTTAATCTGACAATGTACACAATGCCAAACTAAATTAAAAAAAAATTTGTATTGGAAAATCAAATTGTCCTTTTTAGTATTTTCGTCGCAATTTTGTTATATTTTCTCAACCTTAAACAATCCTTGGACTTCCACGAACATTTCAAGACCAAATTTAGCCAAATCGGTTCAGCCGTTCTTGAGTCCATAAGTTTCAAAGGAACATAAAATTGTGACACGAGAATTTTATATATAAGATTATATATACTATAACTCGGCACTAAAAAAATACCTTATTTTGACTGAATTTTGTCGATTCATGTTGATATAGGATCAAACTCTACCTTCGTAAAAAAATTCAATATTCTGAGTCAATAAAATATGATCTGAATCTCCGCCAATTTATTGGGGCCGTTGTGACCCCTTTTATGATATCTCGAGGTAATCAGCCTGAATTGAGGATCCATAAGTTCAAAACTGCCATTCAATTATAAAATTATAATTAAAATAATAATAATAAAATTTTCTTTATTAAGATGATCATGATTTTTTAAGATAATTTTTGAATTTTATTTTTTAAAGATACATTTTTTTATAATATAAACAAAAACAAAAATATTATACATATTCTGAGCTCAAAAAATTAACTTTTCCAAAGTAATAAATAACAAAATGGCGCCTGTAGCTTTCTGCAGGCACTCTATCTCGTTGTTTTTTTAACTTCAACTTGAAGCATAACAAAAATAGTTTTTCCTCTTTATCTATGTATGTACTAAAAAAACCCAGCAGAGGTTTTGATTTATAATGTTAAAAACGCCAAAATTTGGAACATTTTTTTCCCAATTTCCATTTCAAAGGTTTGTTATATTGCCAAAAAGTATAATATTAGCATGAAGCTAACATTTATAAAAACAAATATTAGATTTTATTTTATCCTAATTGGAAAATTACATATGTATATAGGTAATTGTCAAAAAAATCATAAAAAATGAGTCGTAAAATAAATAATTTTTGTTATTTTGACAAAATCTCATGAGGCTTACGATTAGAGATTAGAGGCTTAGATTGTGCGAGAATTTCAAATCAATCGAATAAAAATTTACTAAGCCATTAAAAAGTAAGTGGTTTCGAGAAAAACTAGTTTAAAGGTTTTAAAAGGAACCAACGCTTAAACCTATATATTATATTTATTCCTTGACAAGATGTACATCGATATTTTATGTATATAAAATATATTTGTGTTTTCAATTTTAAGGAATTCAGTAGGTATAAATTGCTGGCGACTACATACTAGGCTGTCTACTGGTGTACAAGTGCGTAAGTAGCGATGACGCTATCTACTGGTAAACGGGGTGGTGGCAATTGCCTACCGCCTATGACATTTGTTAAGTAAGATGGAAATAATGGTCACCTAGTGCCTACTGAAATCGCTAGTTCTGAGGGTCACTTATTAGGTATATCGATAAATTCTACTCGCAGTGTTACAGTGTTGGTTAACACAAACTAAAAACTAAATTAAGCACATTCACTTTTAACAAATTTTACCAAAAATATTTGTCTTACCTCAAGATGATATCTTTGGAGCTTGTTCAACTGTCAAAGAATGCCAATACTTTGTTATTGTTGTTGTAAGGGCTTCCAAATATGTTTGATTTTATGGCCAAGAGTAACAAGTTACATCTTACCAAAGTTACAACAAGAGTTGGCCACAGTCAGCCGGTTTGTTGGGTGAGTTGGTATCCCATTTATGATGATGACGATGGTGATGATGATAGTATTCTCTTGGTCTACGGTTGGTCGTTTGGCTTCCATCTGGGTGAAAGTTGTATGTTAAATACGCGCACATGTTATACCTATGCGGGTAAAATCAGCTCTTCATTAGATACACATACGCATAATATACTATATACATATATATGTATATACTTACATTATATACAAACAGCTGAAGATACTTCTGATTTGTTGTGATCACACAATTAAGTCATAAATTCAATTTAATTAACACAAAATACAAATAATATGGAAAATTAATTTCATATGATGCACTGAAGTTGAGTGCTGTCAAATAACTTAAAGTAAGTGTTGGGCAAGTGCAGTTTCATTAAGTTTTATAAGACCTTGCGTTAATAGTTTGCCTATAAAGTTACGCCCATTTGTAGGCGTCAGCTGCTTTCTTGAGAAATCTCAAAGTTAAGAAATTTTTAATAAAATTAACATTGTGTAAAAAATTAAAACAAAGCAAACCAAAACAAAAGCTAATCAGGTTATTGAAAGAAATATTTATTGATTTTGTTACGGAAAAACTGGATCAGTAAGAGAGCTGTCCGACAGTGGAATACACTACAACTGCAATGATGACACCGAAAAAGGAGCAGGTTTTAGGAGATGATGGCATTGAGAGTAGGAAAAAAATCATTTAACATTTTTTAAATGCCATTACAATTTTTTTAATATTTTTATAGGCAATGTTTTAAAATTTGGAGAATTTGTAAACAAGATGGAGATACAGAAAAAAAAATTGGTTCTTATCAATTGGAAACATGGGTTGAAAGTAATTTGATTAATTACCTTTACTTCGAGGTACATATATATCAGAATAAAACTAAAAAAATAAAAAAAAAAAACAAGTTACGAAGATATTTAATTTAAGATTGTAAATAAAATATGAAAATATCTTCACCCCTTCCTCCTAGTAGATTTTCGCGGTTTTTGGCAACACCGTTAAATATTTTCATCTGAAATTTAACAGAGTGATGCTTTATGGTTCCACGCATTTGTGTGTCAAAAATGAACAAAATCGGACAAATACAACAAAAGCTATAGTCAAAAATATACAAACTGCTTCATTATTTGACTCTACCTAATTATGGTTACAAGTGATCTCGAATAACAATTTTTGGTAAGCTAATTCATGTGGCTCTAATGAACAAATCTACATCCAAATTTTATCGATGCGGACCCAACCCCCGCAATCGATTTACCGTTTTTCCCACACCCTCAACATATCAACTTGAAACTTATCCCACATACTTTAAATAGCTTTCTTGACGAAACGTTCGAGTTTCATTACAATCGGTACAAATTTTCGGAACTTATAGGTATAAATATCGAATTTCACCAACAAAAAATTAATTCTAATAGGAAAGTTCTTAGTAGAAAACATTTTTCGAGAGAAAAAGTATAGGATACTCCACTGTAGGGCACCGCCTCGACTATACATTTTTTGACCTGCAAAATTAAAACTATAAAATATTTAAATGCTATTTTAATAATTAAATTGATAAATAAATTAAATTTAAATATACATATTTTTTATGAAAAAAATTATGAGTTTTATTCTAAAATTTTAACTAAACTTAAATTTTTAATTTTATGAAACCGGCGCTCCTATAGGGTTCAGAAGCTTTGAAAGTCACAGACCACATTCGAAATTGAAGCTAGGTTTTGTAATATTCAACTCCAATCTTCTAATAATGGGCCAGCTTAAATAGAAATAAATAAATGCCATAAGGGCATTCGAATGGAACACTCATTGTGCTCATCAACCTGGTCGTCCTAAAAAGCACATTAAAGACAGAGGCTCAAACCCGAGTAAGATGATGAAACTTTCTTTTGCTCTATACTCTGGACTGTGGCTTACCTCACTGGAAAAGGCAGTTGACAAGACATCTCGAAAGCTATTGGCGTTCGCCAGGCATAGGCGCATACTCGACCACTAAAGTTCATTGTACAACAGCCACATCCTCCGGTTCCACTAAAGACTAAGCAGTCTATGTGTGACTCCCCCCAGGGGTCAACCGGTGCAACCTAAGCTACAGGTAGGTGCTATCTTTAAATTTTTTCTTGAATATTGACGACATTGTATGACTGAAATTCGTTCAAAAGCTATTGTATATGAATTAATTATAAAAAGGTCTCTGGGATACCCCTAAAGGTACTTTATGTGTATCCACAAATGAGAAAAAAATCGTTCTTGGGCGCTCGTTTGGTTCCATGAATATTAACTTTAAAGAAATATTTTGCAGATGTCTGCAATAATTAAAAAGTTCAATAGATATGTAAAGATTTGGCTTGTATAGAAAAGACTTTGGCTATAAGACGTCTGCAGTGTGTGTGTGTGTGTACTTATACCTACTACTGTGCAATTCAATTGAAACACAATCAACTATTGTGTGACGCTGAGTGAAGGAAAATTGTACAACGCAAGTTAACACAAGACTGCAGACGGGGCTTCTATATTAGAAAGTTTTCTACAACAAAACCAACAACAACAACGACAACAACAATAACTACAACAACTACAAGTATAAAGCATCGAGACGGCAACGAGAGTAACATCAGAGACAAGAGACAAGAGACGAGATCAGAGCAAACGACAAAAGAAACAACTGTAAGTGCAAAGCCAACAAAGCGCCCAAACACCACAATACATGCAAAGCTGAAGATACACAGATACAGAGACACACACACAGTGTCACGCACACACACACACACACCTGCATACTCTCTAAGCAGAGTCTGTAAATGTTCAAGTGGCAACAAAGCTCACTAAAGACAGCAACTACTATAAATAAAGTATACGTAGAAAAATTACAGCCATATAACAGTTGCTATGGAAGATAGGCGAATGTGGGATACCCTAATAATGGTTTTGTCAAAAAAAAATGATTTCCTAGACAGAAAGGAATTTTTAGTGTACGAGTATACTGGAATGTATGTAATCTATAGCCTGGGAGCTATAAATCAAAAATTATTATTATTTTGAAATCTTTCGTAAGATTTCGGATTTCATATACAATATAGAGTATTATAAGCTTGTAGGCTAAAAATGAAAAAAAAAATATGTTGTGAATGAATATTCGATGGTTCAAGAACTTGGACATTTAAAAAATAAGTGTAAAGCTGGATATCAAATGTTCTAAGGCGTAGAAACGTAGAGAATCAAAAAAAAGAGCATCAAAATGAATATGTATGCATATCGAATAATCACTAACTCAGAGGCCTTTGAGCTATACATCAAAAATTATGTTTTAGTTATAGAATACAAAATTTACAAAAAAAAAATGACTTAAAATTTTTCTTATTATTTCGGATTTCATATACAATATGGAATATTATTAGCTTGAAATTGAAATGACCAAAAAATATATGCGGTGGAATTTTGAATATTCGATGATGGCGGTAAAAATCTGACTTTGGTGGAGTGCATGCGTACATCATTAGCTCCCAGCTCCTTTACACGTGGTATATAGTATGGAACATAACGCGATGATTCCAACACCTTTTGCATTAAGCGCAATTTGTTAAACATTTTCAAAATTATTTTCGCAAATAAAATAAAATCAAACAGAATTTGTAGTTTTCGAATGAATAATCGTTATAAGGCTGAACAGCGAGTGCCGAATATTCTTTTACGCAGAAAATTAAAACGTGAGGTAAGGTGCTCGTTTTTACCATTAATTAATTACCAACAAAATTTTTTTTTTCAGAAAATCCGAATTGTTTTTCCAATACGGATATATTTTTTTTATAATTCGATCTGGAACAGGAATCTAGAAATATCCAAACCAAAGTACAAAAAATGTAGCACTTTTGTTAATATTCAAGAATATTTGCTCCAATATTTGCTCAAAGCCCATAAAATATTTGTTCAAATATTTAATTGTCACTGCTATGATGCCAAACAATAATTGACTCCGTGTTTGTAAAATATATAAGGCTGACCAACGAATATTGATAATTCTTTAATGCAGAAATGGTGAAATAAGAGATGAGATGCGCATTATTACCATTAATGTAGGTGCCTAAGCACTAGCAATCAAATAAAATCCAGATTGTAGAAAAAAAAAAATAAAATACTTTTTATAATTCGACCTGGAATAAAAATCTAAAATCAACCAAACCAAACAAAAAAAAAGCCGGCTGTTACGCTCACATTAAACAATATTCGCTCAAATATTTGCTCAAAATGCATAAAATATTTGCTCAAAATACATAAAATATTTGCTCAAAATGCGGATTGCCCTTTACGAATCTCGATCAAAGTAAAGAAAAACAATCCACAAAGCGAGTCTTGCGCATATTAAGGGTATCGAGTAGAAGGAGATTCTTCGAAATTGTTATAATCGTCAAATTTTTCGTATGATCAGTGGCGTATCCATGAGGAAGTTTTTCGACTTTGGAGAGAAAAAAATATATATTTTTCAATTTTCAGCTTCATAAATTTCAGGTGATTTGGATTATTTAAGATATCTGAGGAACGCTTTGTATATATAATTTAGGAAATATGGAAATAAGTTCCTCAAGCCGATTATTTTCCGCAATAAGCCTAAATAAATTTGGTAACTCTAAAGTTACTGCATTGGTAGTAGCTTTAGGCCTACAACAAATGTTTCCTAAAAATGGAAATTTGATCAATAAAAGTATTTGGGAGACTTTTTGTTGTGAATCATTTTTGGATGGATTGAATTTGTCAAGGAAAATTTCCTATTTTTGTATACCTTGTACCCCTAGGTACAAAGGGTGTACTAGATTTACGCAACGTATGTAACGTATGAAGTTTGTTAAATCATGTCAATATCTTTCTCCGATCCCCCGCCGTAATATTTTCATCTGCAATTTACAGTGTTTTGTTCCACACCCTCAACATATCATATCATAGCTTTTGATTTTAATCACAATCGGGAAAAATTTACGGAACTTATAGGTACATTTATCGAATTTCACCAAAAAAAATATTAATTCCAATTGGAAAGTTCTTAGTAGGAATACCACACTTTTTAATAAATTTAATAAATATTATGGTGCCCCAAACAAAAGAAATCTTCATTAACGATTAATTCTCAATGTTCGATTCTTCATCTTATTTTGAGTAAAATTGTCTAAATTGATATATAATATTTTGTACTTAGGGATTACACTCTAAAATCCCTACCTACAGAAGAACAAAGAGTCATATCTACATGGGTTTGCTTTATATACCTTTATATACCTTGTAAAATCCAAAACTTCATTCTACTGCTTATTACAAACCTCACCAAAAATCTAATATACTCTTTTGACTCTAAGACTAACGCGTACGACTTTAAGGCAGGCCTAAAATTTTCGTATATTCAAACTGAAACCTGTAAGATACTTTTTTTTAGCTAGCTTGGGGTGTTTTGTGCCTTTTAAGTCATCAAGCTATTAAATTATAATTAAGAACGTAATGCGGATTTCACTCTTTCCGATGTTTCTGCGTAATTAGCTGCAAAGAAAAGTAAAACTGAAGCGGCAACAAAATTAAATTACTTTGAACAACTAAAGAAGTTACAATGCGAATAGAAACAGAAACAAAGCGAAAATACAGAGGCAAAAAAGTTTAAATTATATAATTATAAAATCTTGACAAAAATAGACGAAAGTTGTAATTTACAACAACAACAATGGAAATGCTGAAATATAAAAAACTCGCTTAGAAGCCGTGTTCAAAAGTTGCCTCCAAGTTTGAAGTTGGAAGTTTGAAGCATTGAAGAAAGTTAAAGTTATAAAAGTCAATTTGTAGCGGCAGCGGAACGTAATGGAATTGAAACGACGGGCCATAAACTGTAAATAATTAAGCATTGAAGGTTTGCTCCCAAGGCAAAACTCTTACTTGCACCAATACTCTCACACACACACATCAAGACATGGGCCATGGCAAGAACTGCTTGCAGCTGCTTGGCTCTCTGACGCATGACGTCACACTTTCAACTTTTTGTACCAAAACGCAGCGCAAGTGAATTGAAATAAATTTATATTTAATAAATTAGTGTTGCATTTATAATTGAAATTTTGTGTAGGACACTTTTTTAAAAAACGAATTGTTTCTTTACTTTCAAACGATCATGATCATGTTGCTTAAATCACAAAACCACGTAGCCATGCTATTAATATTCACTCATAAATGAGTTAAATCTGAACTGAATATACAATAGTTAAAAAAAATTTCAAAAATTTGACTTTTACGGATTGGCATTGTTTTTTTTTTCGTTTAATAATTTTTATTGCCCTAACATACCAAAGACAAACTGAGAGACGTCTTTTACTATAAAATTCTCGTACACAATACTTGTTTATTAATTCCATTAAATCAAGAAATTATTAATGTTTTTGAAGAAAAGGTTAAAACGTCAAAAAAGGCTCTCAGTCACCCAATTGGTGAAGTTGGAGCTGAATTTTATGCAAAATAAGGACCACGCAAAACACATGGCCAAGACCATTTGGCTAAAAACAGAAAGAATACCATCCAACAACCACCGAATTCATCTAATTTTACTCCTTGCGAGTTTATCCTTTTCAGCATAATAGCACCCGATATGAGGTAATGGCAATACGAAGACAGCTCCACTGGTCATTCCCCAAACCTATTATAAAAAAAATTTCTGGAATTAGACCATTCTTCCAAATTATACATTTTCGTCATGCATGTTATTACTGGAAAACATTTTTTAAATATTATATAATATATAAATTATATTAAGATTTGAGCGAAAAGAGACTTCTTTTACGAATATTTCAAGTCTAAAATCTTTAAAATCAGGTAAGAAGTTATCGAACCATCTACGGAAGTTCCAACCTTCACTCAATCACATTTTTGTATGAAAAAAAAGTTGATAATTTTTTTTCAGTTACATCTTCAAGAATTTATATGCTGCTGTAATCGTGATTTTTCGCTCATGATTCCATTAAATCTACAGTTTTTATGCAATTTCATAAATCTTAAGACTCGAAATATGTATTCGAAAAAGAAGTCTCTTAAAGCTTGTTGTAAAGAAGCGATATAGCGGCTACCTTATTATGAAAAGCGTTTGTGTGGATTGCTTCCTAAGAAAATATCTTTGAAAAGTATGAATACACTAAACAGCACTTAAAATTTTAAATTTGTTGACGTTGTTCAACACTTCTGTTTGGTATATAAGGCCAGCTCGAGAATTGTTTGTTTTAGTTGCTGACTAGCAATAGGTCAAGGTTTTTCAGAATTTAAGAATTTTTTTTCATTCTTTATTTTTAGTTTATTTATTATTTTATTGTATATATTATGTAATAATTTTAAATCAAATTTGAGCAGTTATAGTCTCACTGTTTTTATAAAACTCTTAAGGTTTTTCACCTGTCTTTCGGAATTGTCAAAGTATACCTTATGAACGACTATTATTTATTTA